>JAWZYV010017110.1:1582500-1605773 GCA_038373885.1 Cheiracanthium punctorium | reverse complement strand
CCACTGGTTGGGAGCTGATGATGTAAAAGAAAGGGGAACAGGGGTGCCTGGTAGGTGTTTCAGAGTGAGAAATTTCAGAGCGGTGGTTTATTGCTTAATTTGTCGTGAAATCGGACAACCGCCCGTATTGATGAATGTATGGGGGAAAAAAACGGATTATACAGGGTGAATCTAAACTCTTGGGCAAAACTTTAAGGGGTGATAGGGCACATAATAAGGAATCAGAATAACATAGTAATGTGTGGTCAAAAACGCAGTTTTCACTTACCTGGTAATAATCAGTTTGCGAAAAGTATTGAAGTGTTCGTCTAATTTCTTAACCAAGTTTCATAAACAATAGGCTCGTCTCCAAAAATTTCATCCGTGAAATAAAATAGAATTTTTAAACTATGGATTTTAGTCTTCTGTTTTCGGAGAAAGATACATTAGTTTCTGACGAACAATGGTCGGAAAGTGCACTGTTGTTTCAGCACTTTCTCCAAAGTGATTATTAACAGCTACATGAAGACGATGTTGCTGACCCCACATTGCTAGGTGATTCTGATTCCTTATAATGTGCCCTATCACCTCTTTAAGTGTTGTCCAAGAGTTTGAATTCCCCCTGTATATACATAAAAGATATATATAAGAGTTGAAACACCTTTATCATCCTTCACACTCACCAGACCTAGAGAACACTGATTACTCCTTCTTCAGCAATTTGGGCAGAACTTTTAATAGGAAAAAAATTTAATTACGACAGTGACGTAAAGCATGTGCATTTCACCAGCCCCCCCCACCAAAACCGATTTCGATGAAAATGGTTCAACTCGTTTGTACCCGTTTGTACCAGCAAACTTTTCGTTTGTACCTCATTGGTATCTTCACAATAAGCGTTTCCTTGGGGGGGGGGGCTGGCGAAATGCCTACCCCCCCCAACCAACGAATTTTCAAAAATGAACGATGCCAATCATTTGTACCTCGTTTCTACCCGTTTGTACCAATAAAATTTTCGTATGTACCACACTGGTAGTTTAACTACAGGCGTATCTTTGTGTGTGTGCGTGTGGGGGGGGTTAGCATTTCGCCAGCCCCCCCACCAACGAATTTTCAAAAATGAAAGGTGCCAATCGTTTGTACCTCGTTTGTACCGACAAAATTTTCGTTTGTACCTCACTGGTAGTTTAACTACAGGCGTATCTTTGTGTGAATGTATAGGGGGGTGGGGGTAGCATTTCACCAGCCCCCCCCCACCAACGAATTTTCAAAAATGGACGGTGCCAATCGTTTGTACCTATTTGTGACAGCAAAGTTTTCGTTTTTACCTTACTGTTATTTTTAAAAAGCCGGCCCCGCACCAACGAATTTGTAAATGTGTACGGCAGCAATCTTTTATACCTTGTTTGTACATAGTTTGCACCAGAAAAATTTGCATTCGTACCGCACTCGTTTTTTAACTATAAGGGTTTCCTTGTGTGGAGGCTGCCTCCCCCCCCCCCCACCAACGAATTTTCAAAAGTGAACGGTGCCAGTCGTTTATACCTCGTTTGTTCCAGCAAAATTTTCGTAGCAAAAATGTCACTTGTGTCACACTTGTTAATTGAATAAATAAATAATTAACTAGCTGCCACCCGCGACTTCGTCCGCGTCGGCTTTAGAGTTAGGTCCCGAGAGAAATGAAGCATGTGTGAATAACACATATGTTTGCGAGAAAAGAAACTGCTTTTAAATATTATTTGCTTTTTACTTATTTTAATTGAAGTATAATGCATGGTAGTCTACTTCATTTAAAATAAGAGAGTATGCAGATTTACTAAATTTAGATTTTTTTTCAGGCATTTGGCGAATAGAGACAGTTACGACAGTATTTGCGAACTGTTTTTGGTGTTCTTGTAAAAGAAATATTTATACTATATGCATGAATTGTACCCTATGTTAATCAGGAATAGTGTAGCTTTCTATTAACGAAAAAGTTTTAGAATCGGTTCTATAGTTACAGAGATACCCAGAGAGTGTAAAGTCTTAGAATTGTTTTCAGTGTTCCTGTAAAGGAACTATTTGCGCTACATGCATGAATTTTAACCTATAATACTCAAGAATAGTGTAGCTTACTATCAGTGAAAAAAGTTTTGGAATCCGTTCAGTACTTACAGAGATACACATAGAGCTTAATGTAATTCTTATGAGTATCCCTGTAAAATAACTATTTATGATATATGCATAAAAGGTAGCCTATAACACTCAGGGTCCCACCACTCTCTAAGAGGTTCTGCTCTCAAAACTGGAAGGCTGGAGGTGCCAGGTTCAAACCCCGGTCGCGCCTGTCGACCTAGCCGTTCGCAGTTTTTCGTGGTTTTCTCCAAAACCTCGTGTAAATACGGGCTAGGATCCTTTAGAAAGTTCCCCACAGAGGAATTCCCCATATACGCCTAGGACCCTAGTGCAGTCAATCGGTCTTAATACACAAACAAATAAACAATAATACTCAGGAATAGTGTAACTTTCAATCAGTGAAAAAAGTTTTAAAATCGGTTTAGTAGCTATAAAATTTCCATAGAGCGCAATGCATTAGAATTATTTTGAGTGTTTTTGTAAAAGAAATATTTATGCTATACAGGGGCGTAGCCAGAAATTTTTCATGGGGGGGGGTTACGACTACTACAACTCATATATATGTATGCGTGTGTGTGATAATGTAGTGAAGAATATGCATTTTGCATGGCAAAAAAATTCTCATGGGGGGGTTATGACCCCCTTAACCCCCCCCCCGTAGCTACGACCCTGATGCTATATGATTGAAAGGTTGCCTGCGTGTTAATCCAGGGCATAAGCTATCTTCATTACAAATTTTTCCAAATCCGTTCAACCATTTGTGTGTGATTCAGTCAAAAAGATCTAAACACACAAACGTACACATTTATATTATTGGTAGGATTTGGAAATTTATGAACTTTAAGAAACACATTTGAACTTTTCTTTCTAATGCTTTTTAATTTGGCGTAAAATCAACATAATTTCCGTAACATTTCATGTTTTTCAAATGCATGCGAATTTGCAAATAAAATTTCTGCTTTATTTCAAAAGCATAAATCATTTTGTGGGGCCGATAAAACGGTTTTTAATTAATAATCAGAAAAGTAATTAAAATTTCAAAATTCTGAGCCTCAGGTGCACTTTACCAAAGTTATCGGCTTATATGCTCAAATTTTCAAAGCTCTGCTTTCTGTAGATTTGTCTGGAGAACATTCATTTTTATTATTATAGATGGATAGATTTGGCATAAAACTGGCATAATTTCCGTGGTATTTAATATTTTCAGATGCACGCGCTTCTTTATTGAAGTATTAGCATTCTTGTTAGCTCAAAACATGAATCATTTGATACGGGCGAAACTCGCCAAGCATGGGAACGCAAAAACGGTTTTTAATTAATAATTAAAAAAGTAATTAAAAATCTAAAATTCTAAGTAGCCTATAACCTTCTCCAGGGTCCCATCTATATCTAAACCAAAATTCATCCTAAGCGATTCAGCGGTTTAGGCGTGAAAACGTCATAAACAAACAAACAAACAAACTCACTTTCGCATTTATAATATTAGTAGTTAGGATTAATTAAAAATCTGACAATAATCATTTCTTGGTAGTTGAGCTGTCTAAACATGTAGCACACTCCGCCCTTCCCCCTCCGCACCCACGAACTTATAAAAATAACTAGTGTTAATAATTTTGTGTATACGGCATTTTTTTACGGCAAAATTTCTACCCCATTTTGGACGTTATTTTTCTTGTGTCCACGGGCGATCGGGGATCAGTCAAAAATTATCCCGTTGTATCCCTTTTTCTTTTCCCAGTTTTTAAACGAAAAAGCCCATAAAGATAAAAAAGGCAAATCTGTCTAAATATAGATCTTTCATAGCGGCCATTTTAGTCCACAAAATGGTAGATTTAATTGACACGGGTTGACAAAAGCACCAACATTTCCCCAGCACGACCAAAACGCAAATTGCAAATATAAGGTACGTATACGTTTGTACCAGAATGCACCGCAAAGCGGAAACATTTTCTTTTGTACCCATACCAATATCGAGATACAACGTCCCCTTTGTGTCGGGCTGCCAAATAACTTATATCAAAAAATTTGAAGCGACCTAGTATCTGAACACTGTATTCGATTGAGTTCAATCCAATTTATTTAAATTCGTGGTAAAGATCAAGTGTTCAGAAAAAATAATTAAAAACCTTGTAAAAATAGAACCATAAAAGTTACTCGCACAGTTTTTTTAAGGAGCCTGTTATCACTATGCCGTCCGGCGACACCACAGTGATACTTATTAGTATACTTGTGATACTAGTATTTTCCATTTATCTGATCACTAGACCAGTTTCTACCTTTTTCTAACAGAAGTCCAAGGCCAGAAACTTGTCTATTGCACGAAAACCTCTGCGGCCACTCATGGTCGCCGGCAGAATATTTTTCAGGGGGGAGGGGCAAAGACATGGTTACCATGTTGGAAAGAGCAAAAAAGCAAGGGGAAACACTGCATAGAAAAATCCAAGGGGAGCATTGCCCCCCCTTGGCCTATGCGGCCACTCAAACCCGGTGCCAAGCGAAGGGATTTTTACGAGACATGCGGACGGCAAAGTGTTCAAGAGTCCGGCAGCTTCGACGAGCACGTTGACTTCCATATTAAAATCTATTTCATGTAACTTTTTCTTACCTGTAAGTCCGATTTTGATTCTGTTTCTGTGTATACGTTAAGGTGACCAAACGCCAATTTCAGAACATTTTTCAGTTTGTCCCCAAAATATAAAACAATATTGACAACAAAATTTTAACTAAAACAGTTATTTCTTCATAAATTAATACGAAATCAATCATGTTTCCTTTATTTTATGAATGTTAATAATGCTCTAGTTCAATAAATGGAAACTATTCTGAGAAGAACATTGAATTTATAAAATGTCTTCATTTTCTGTTTCAGAATTGCGCACGCAACACTGGTTTGTCCCCAATTCTTTCTTAAATCTATTCACCTTAATATACGTAGAAAAAGTATCTAATATTCACATGACACATTCAAAAAATGTATCAAACATATACAGGGTGATTCATAAGTACAAAATTTAAGCACATCATAAGGAATCAGAATCACATAGCAAATTGGGGTCGGAAACGTAGTCTTTATGTAGCATGTAATAATCACTTTGGAACAAGCGCTGAAACAATAGTGAAATATCCGACCATTGTAGTTCAAAAACTAATGTATTTTTCTCAGAAAACAGGTTACTAAAGTTCATAGTTTAAAAATTCTATTTCATTTCACTTGCGAAATTTATGGAGACGAGGCTGTGTTTTAAGGAACTTGGTTAGGAAATTAAACTGACACTTTCAACATTTTTTCTGAAGTGATTACTTACACCCTCCAAAAAACGTATTAGAGTAAGAGATAAATTTCCTAGTTTAGATTTGCGAATAATAATTGAGCTTTTGAAAAACGCACAGCTTGACAGAAATATGGAAAGTCATATTTATACATAGCCTAATTCATATTTCATGATAAATAATTTTTAATATACTAAATCAATGTAGGAAAATTATCTCTTACTCGAATACCTTTTTTTGGAGAGTGTACAGGTAATTGAAAACGGCGTTTTTGACCCCACATTCCTATGTGATTATGTTTCCTTATTGTATCACCTATCTCCCCTCAGGGCCCGATTAACCCGTTAATGCACAATGATCAATTTTTAGACCGCCGCGAAATTTGTAAGTCACTCAAATATTTAAGCATTAGTTTATTTCCCTAATTTGATTTCTTGAATACTAAATCTGATTTCCACAAAATACTCAGCGATAACAAGTTTAAATGAGAATATTTCCCTATCTTATTCACATTTTTTTTTTTTTTTTTTTTTTTTTTAAGATTTACGTTCTTCACACCACACAAATGTCAGAAATTTATTTAACACTCTTGGCATCAACATAAATTTGAGAATGTGCTGAAAAAAGTTGTGCGCTAATGGGTTAACCTCTGAAGTGAGAAGAAGCCCAGTCTCATTTCGGCCCCCCTACCTCCCCCTTTTTTTTGAGGGGGGGGGGGAAATTAAAGTTTTAATGATTTCCTTTGATAAAAATATTTTATTCGTTAAAAGGAAAGTTCATTGATTTAATTATTTCTAATAATTTCTTTTGATAATAAATATTTTATTCATCAATTTGAAATTTTTCTTTCAACAATTATTTTATTCGTTAACCCTTTAGTGAGCAGTTTTGCACACACGCATAGTTTCACACTTTCAAAAAGTATCCGAGTGCAAGTCAATTTTCCTAATGTAAAATATGTAGTGTATATGTCAATTTCCTAAGTAAAAAATGAAAAATATATCGTCCATGTCAAATCATCTTCTGCTATGTGCAAAATTAATATTTATTATTACTAGTTTTTATTAGCCGTTATTATTTGACCTCCACAAGAATAGGCTTATAGTCAAACTACCAGTGAGGAACAAACGAAAATTTTGTTGGTACAAACGATTGGCACCGTTCATTTTTGAAAATTCATTGGTGGGGGACTACCGTTTCGCCAGCCCCCCACAAGGATACGCCTGTAGTTAAACTGCCAGTGAGGTACAAACGAGGTACAAACGATTGGCACCGTTCATTTTTGAAAACTCGTTGGTGGGGGGCTGGCAAAATGCTAGCACCAACCCACACACACACACAAAGATACGCCTATAGTTAAACTACCAGTAAGGTGCAAACGGGTACAAACGAGGTACAAAGGATTAGCATCGTTCATTTTTGAAAATTCGTTGGTGGGTGGGGCTAGGCATTTCGCCACCCCCCCCACACACACACACACAAATATACGCCTGTAGTTAAACTACCGGTGAGGTACAAACGAAAATTTTGTTGGTACAAACGGGTACAAACGAGGTACAAACGATTGGCACCGTTCATTTTTGAAAATTCGTTGGTGGCGGGGCTACCGTTTCTCCAGTCCCCCACAAGGATACGATTATAGTTAAACTAACAGTGAGGTACAAACGAAAATTTTGTTGGTACAAACGGGCACAAACGAGGTACAAACGATTGGCATCGTTCATTTTTGAAAATTCGTTGGTGGGGGGCTAGGCATTTCGCCAGCCCCCCCACAAGGAAACGCTTATTGTGAAGATACAAATGAGGTACAAACGAAAAGTTTGCTGGTACAAACGGGTACATACGAGGTACAAACGATCTGAACCATTTTCATCGAAATCGGTTTTGGTGGGGGGGCTGGCGAAATGCACCTACGTAAAGCTATGCTTCTCCAAGGATTTATTGAATATCGTCTGCCAGGTTTTTATACCACCGGCCTGGACAGCCTGATACAAAAGCTAGAAAGAAAAACAAGCCCACAAGTTTGTTATACTATTTAGCTCAAAACTAAGGCTTGACCAGGAAATAACATTAGCCTGTTCAACTTTAATCCATTTTGGTTGATTTAAATGCATGGCTCGAAACTCTATCTTGGTGGAATTTCCATTTCAACGCTTTCCCATAATCTCGTAAACGCGTCAGACTTCGCATGATATCTTTCAATAACTGTACGTGTTTGTTTTTCTACGAACTCTACAGATTCCCTGCATATGAAAATGGGCCCCATGTATGCTGAAGACTTTAGTTGGGGGGATCTTAATTAAATATCGAAGGTTTACTTTTAGAATGCGTTGAGGTATATTGAAGAGCGTTGTGTAGTCATATAAATAATCCAGGTAAATGTCACTTTGCGAAGCAGTTATAAGAGAGACAAATTGTAGAAGAACGAAACTTTTATTTGATGTCTTGGAAAAGATTACATGATGGTGGTGGCTGGGAGACCGTTAGCTATGATGGTTAAAAGGGGTCTGATTAATCGGAAGTCAAATTCAATCGAAGAATGATCAGAAGGTTGGCGAGAAAGTTAAACTTGGCATATTAAAAGAACCCCCAAACAAGAGCCAACAATACATTCATTATTGAAGACGCCGAAAAACCGCAGAATATTTCCTAGTCAACAGAGAGAATGTCAAGACATAACAAAGCGGTGGGCACCAAATTATTGAGGATAAAGACAGCCAAAATTACAGTAAACCCGTGGGATAGAAAATTATTTCAGCTGTATTTTATCTGATGTGAGGCCATGTCCATATATGGTAAGGAAAGGAAATAAAGTATGTACGTGTGTAGAAAGACGTTAAGCATAGATGCATATAAATAAAAGTAGATGTTCTGCATGAGAAACAGATATTTCTTAACAGCTAGGAAAGCTAAAGAAATGTAACGGACTTATTATTCACATAGAGCAAAGGGTGAAAGAATAAATTAAATATCGATAGCTAAGCAGTTAATTGAAATTAAACATGTGGGAAAAAAGGCGTAATAACAAAATTTTGGAAGACGGTGTAGTTAAAAATGAGAAGAGAATTTAAAGTTAAAATGCTTGATTTTAAATATATTAAATTTAAGAAAGTAAACACAAATGAAAATTATTATTAAATATGTGATCTCCATCACACCATGCCATAACAAAATGGCCTACCATTTCAACTGATGAACTGACGAAATTAGTACTACTTTATGCAAGTTGTAATTATATGATTTTTGCCGAGGCGATTTATTATTGTGATGTATGAAGATTAATATCAAAATTCTACTTTAAAGATCGTTATGCAATTACATGAGGCATTTGTTTACTTGTATACATGTTTTTTTCTCCTCCACAAAATACTCGGAATGGAAATATATAAATGAAAATCTTATATAATGTTACGAATTTTCTGGGCAACCTGCTGTTTGGGGTCTCGTGTTCTACACTTCAAACAGTTAAATTTTGCTTTTTATTGCATCAAAATCAGTCAACTAGAACCGGAGATACGGAGGTTTTGGTTTCCCCTTGATTTCCTATGGCGGTTCTAGAAATCTCGAGAAATATTGGTCCTAGGCCTTCGGTAACTTCACTTTTGGGGACATATTTTTGGTGCCAAATTTGGCGATATTTCGCCAAAAGTCGCCAAGCTTGGCGACATTTTGGTCACTAGGCGCGATTTTCCCAATGGGGCTTGTAAAGATACGTTTCCTGCGTTACCATTCATAATAGCCTAATATTTCGCTTCTATGACGTAATCAAAATTCCCGCTTTATGTGGAATCTTCGAGAAACAGACTTTTCTGGAAGCTTCTTGTAGCTTCTGCATCGACTATAAGTACAAGCATTCAGAGGCCCCAGTTCAGTGTGAATTGAGCTCCCGTCAAGTGAGTTTGATGTGCTACGCTACTATGGAAGCAGTGTTTTGGCTTGCTTTTCGAAGCTGATTTTTAAGTGCTGTGTGTCAATTCTTCATTGCTGTGTCTTAAGGAATTGTGTACGATATCTCTTGCATATTTCCACTGAATGTTGTCAGTGGAAGTGTTTTATTTCGTGTGAGAATTACAGCATTTGTGAAAGCTTCGGTACTGAGTGGACTGTTATAAACAAGCTACTGGCCGTTAGTGCCTGTGAATTTTTTGCAGCTCATTGTTCGACGAAGTTCTAGAGGCAATAAAATTTTTGTTCCATCCTGACAGTGCACTCTTTACTAGAACTCTCTGTGCCTACTAGAGTCTAGAAAGACAAACCCAGGAAACAAGCAGAGTATCCCGCAACAATATAATGCTTGTTCCATGACGCATTCGCAAGAATACGGTAGATTTTTCCCGAACTAAATTCCTGCCAAAAGGATTGTTTTAACGACGCGAATCTTCGCTCAAGCCTCAATTTCGGTGCATATGGCCACGGCATGATTCATCAGCAAGCTGATGTCATTATGATATCATTGGAATTGTCCAGTTTTCATATTTGTAAACACCTAGTTTGTCCCGTGATAACAAGTGATCTCGAAAAATATATGCAGTTGAGAGATATGATATACAAAAAATATATGAAGGAGAAGGGGAAAGTCTTACTATTTTTCTAATATTGTCTTGCTATAACTATCCTTAGGCTTGGGTCTCGACGAAACCCCTATTTTAGAAGAAGTTTTCTGTTGCTCTTGTGGAATTAAAGCTAATCATCTACTCCAGGGATCAGGCCTATGGATGGGGTGCCGTCCGTGGGGGTCTTTCTAAGGTATCCTAACCCGTATTTACGCTAAGATTCGGACGAAACCACGGAAAACTCCGAATGGTTTGGTCCGCGGACGCGACCTGGTTTTGAACCAGGAACCTTCCGTCTCCCATTTCAGAGCACTATGCTCTCGGCCACTGGTCGGACCTTTAGAATAAGTCAAAATAAAAAAATATTTGACTATCAGTAGATCTGTGAAAATGAGTGGGTATAATTACATGAAGAAATAAATAAAAATAAAGAATAACGAAAGAGAAGAAAAGACAAGTTTTGAATCTACCAGTTTATTGTTTACTATTTTTTTTACAGTATTTTGTGGTAAAGTTATAACTGTACAAGGTATATTTAGTCTATCTATAAACTATTCATTTGACACTTTTTTTCATATGTTTCTTGGATGGCTTCAGTTCGATTAATTACTACAGGAACTTTCTAAAATAGCTTCAAACATTTTTTCATCCAGATGATTTTTCGTGAAAACTTTCTAATGGATACAATTATTTGAAGAAGAATATTATAAATGAACATAAGACTTTGCATAGAGTTCTGTAGATGATAAAAATATAAACTGGTCAATATCACATTCTTCTGTTAAGCACTATGAAAGATTAAAGAGAGTTTCTCATATCGTTTCAGGATGTAGACTGCTTTTTGGTGAAAATGGGCTTTTCTTCTTCATCTAGGCTGGTAGAAGGTGAGTGAGACTTTATCTGAAATAGATATTCAATGTTCATTTATTTTATATGAAATAAATGTTAAATACGCATTTTTTATAAATCATACATCCAGGGCATTCATCACAAATACAATATTATTAGCCCTTAAAAAGAGATTAAAAAACTATTAGGTTGTTCGGACAGTAATGCCGTTTTTTTGTATGTCAATATTTTGTCTAGACAAAACTATCGAAGATAATAATACGAAATTCGGCACATATGTGAGTTTCTTAGCGTAGGTGCTAGATTGGAAAGCATTTTCCAAAATTCGTAACTTATGGGGGATAGGGGGCCAAAACATTCTTTTCACAAATCCTGCGTAATCTCAAAGAAGAAAAGAGATATCCATAAAATTCTTGCTGTAAAATACATATCTCGCGAATGCCTAAAAATCGATTTCAGAACACTTCGAATATGAGTCTTCATGTTGGATAGACGTGAAAAAAAGTGGGAGGGTGTCCATTTTTTTAAAGAAAAAAAGTATTATTTATAAAATTATCCCTTTAAAATTTAACAAATACGGGTCCTATGCTGAGGCACAGCTTTTTTATAAATCAATACTCGTTGAAAATGTATTTGTTTGAGTTCTATGTAAGAAAACTACGTTTCTTTCCGAACAACAAAATAGATGTAAATGGATTGATAACTGTTTGAAAATGAGATGATAAATGTTATCAACACTGAAATACTTAAGCACGTATATATAGTGTACACGAAAATTTCGAAAGACAAAGCCATTACCTGTTTAGTTGATTTTTAGGCAAAAGAAATTATTTTTTATATCTATATAGGAATTTTTTTTAATGTCTATATACGTTCCAATGATATATATTTGGAGGCATTCCTTTTTAAGAGATACGGGTTTCATTACTTTCTTTAAAGGTTTATTGAGATTAAAACCCCCAAAATAACAGAACTGTTTTTACGAATTTTCATCTTTATTAAAAAATCTTGAATCATCTCTCTATTCTAAAAAAAAGTAAAGGCCGCTGGCGCTGTCAAAGCTTGTTGGCCTATCTACTCCTAAACTGTGGGGATTTAAGTTTCGACTAAGGTGCCCACAGATTAGAAAAATTCCGAGGAACCTGCTAAGCTGACTTAATTTTCGAAAATCGAATTATTTTAGAAGATATTAATAAAAAAAAAAAAACTGGAAAAATAAACAGCATGGTTGCCAGATTTTGCATAAAATCATTCATTCCTTTGCAACAAAGCGTTTCCAAGTATGTAGTATCACGTGAAATTATCAAACATGAAGTAGAAATACAACCATTTTACGCCAAAATAAAAACTATATGAAATAAGTAACTCAAAATGTGTTACACAAAGTTGACAATTTTCAAATAGTAAGTTCGCTTAGACAACAGGAGTTTAGAATGAGCGATTATTCGTTTTTCCAAAACAGAATAACTAATATCTTGAAAATGAAAAATAATTAAAATGTAGATTATTTTAAAGCCGGTTCAGTCCAGCTGGATTATTTGCTACCAGTAGAAATATTTGGCGGCGTTAACTATGCCATTATAGAAGTTATAGTACACTTTGGATATTTGCTAGCGCGACTAGATGGTATAATTCGTGGTGCTAATAACGCCAATCTGCGAACGATTATATGGTGCAATCTGCAAATGAAAATATGGATAACGGTTTTCTGGTAACCTTAAATGAACAATAATTATAGGTTGTGAGCATGTGTAAATCGCCAAATAATGAAAAGTCGGCATTTGTGGCAAGCTATCCTATCTGTTCCGTAGCTTTTAGTAACTTTACATATACGCAAGTCGCCAAATAATGAAAAATCGCCATGGGTGGCAAATTCGAAGGGTGTCCAATAGCTTTTACATTATTAAAAATACAGCTGAAATAGATGTTCTGATTTTATTACGCTTTAGCTCCTAATTAATATAACTTTTGAATGGCAACATTAAATATCATTGTGTTTCTGAGGAGTGCAAATAATTTTTCCTGGATTATAAGCGGAGTCCGCACTCCAGGTGGGGTATAGCTCAGGACCCGTACAACACGGATTCCCATAACAAAATATCTTCCGTGTTATGAGGGGGAGGGGGTCTACTGTAGTGTGAAGTTTATATTTTTATGTACCAATGAACATGCAAGAACCGAGCTATGTGCAGCTCAGTAACATTCTATCTGATCCAATCTTCGGGTTTTGTCTGTTGAAATTATGTCTTTTTTACGAATAAGCCTTATTAGGGGCCGAATGCCTCATACGAAAAGCGAGCGTAGCGAGTCTGGGGGCCTTGGCCCCTAGTACTTCAAAAAATATAATCCATTTATTCCTACATTTCAAATAAAATCTGAAGCAATAATGTTTTAAATTCCAATTTCCTGTTTTGTTCTGTTTATGTTGTTTGCAATTTATTATATACATTTTGCAGTCCACAAATTGGCAGTACAATTACCTACAAGTGCATACCCTGCAAAAGTTGCAGGTAATTGCCCCTGGCAATACCTGCTGGAGAGATTTGAAATTTTGCTGAAAATAATTGGAACTCCCAGTTTACTGCTACGGAATCGTCCGAAGCATTGCACTGCTCTAGCAACCATGTCAAGACTAGTTAATTCAATTTTTTTAATCAAATGATAATAATAATAATAATAATAATAATAATAATAACTAATTAAATAAACAAAAATCATTGGTTCTAAAAGAGTGATAAGTACTAAAGCTCCAAGACACTTACCTTTATATTGAATTACGGATACATGAGTAGAGGTGAAATCACCAGCACGGCGACATCTTATTGGGAGCCGATCAAGAGAATGCAGAAGCCTCAGGACGCAGGATGATGGTAAGCAGGGGAAGGAGTCTCAAACGTTATTCAGCCCCAAGCATCATCTGGAATTAAGCGCTCTCTTTTCAAGCGTTGTTCTAAATCATCTGTAGCAGAAGACGAAAGTCTAGCACCACATTGAATGAAATAGCTATTTTTCATCACAAATTTTAGTTTTAAAGGATTCAGCAGTTTCTATCCGGTATATTTAACGACTTTCGGGTTTGTCAACAGGTACATTTATTGAATTAGGCATATATGTGTAGAGATGAAATCAGCAGATAGGCGACATCTGATTGGGAGCCGATCCAGAGAATGCAGAAGCCTCAGGACGCAGGATGATGGTAAGCAGGGGAAGGAGTCTCAAGCGTTATTCAGCCCCAAGCATCATCTGGAATTAAACGCTCTCTTTTCAACCGTTGTTCTAAATCATCTGAGCTATTTTTCATCACAAATTTTAGTTAAAAAGGACTCAGCAGTTTCTATCCGGTATATTTAACGACTTTCGGGTTTGTCAAGAGGTACATTCATTGAATTAGGCATATATGTGTAGAGGTGAAATCAGCAGACAGGCGACATCTGATTGGGAGCCGATCCAGAGAATGCAGAAGCCTCAGGACGCAGGATGATGGTAAGCAGGGGAAGGAGTCTCAAGCGTTATTCAGCCCCAAGCATCATCTGGAATTAAACGCTCTCTTTTCAACCGTTGTTCTAAATCATCTGAGCTATTTTTCATCACAAATTTTAGTTAAAAAGGACTCAGCAGTTTCTATCCGGTATATTTAACGACTTTCGGGTTTGTCAAGAGGTACATTCATTGAATTAGGCATATATGTGTAGAGTTGAAATCAGCAGACAGGCGACATCTGATTGGGAGCCGATCCAGAGAATGCAGAAGCCTCAGGACGCAGGATGATGGTGAGCAGGGGAAGGAGCCTCAAGCGTTATTCAGCCCCAAGCATCATCTGGAATTAAGCGCTCTCTTTTCAAACGTTGTTCTAAATCATCTGTAGCAGAAGACGAAAGTCTAGGACCATGTTCAATGAAATAGCTATTTTTCATCACAAATTTTAGTTAAAAACGGATTCAGCAGTTTCTATCCGGTATATTTAACAACTTTCGGGTTTGTCAACAGGTACATTTATTGAATAAGGCATATATGTGTAGAGGTGAAATCAGCAGACAGGCGACATCTTATTGCGAGCCGATCCAGAGAATGCAGAAGCCTCAGGACGCTGGATGTTGGTGAGCAGGGGAAGGAGCCACAAGCGTTATTTAGCCCCAAGCATCATCTGGAATTAAGCTCTCTCTTTTCAAGCGTTGTTCTAAATCATCTATAGCAAAATACGAAAGTCAAGCACAATATTCGTTGAAATAGCTGATTATATTTCTTCACAAATTTCAGTTAAAATGGATTGAAAAGATTCTAGCCAGTATATGTTACACATCTTGGGCTTGTCAACAGTTTAGGCTATCATAATATATGTGGAGCATTTGGAATCAATAAATAAAACTGAAATATATAACGGATTAAAAATTTTTGCAATATCAACGCCACCCACCACTCCTTTAGTCCAATAAATAAAACTCAGTAATATAATGTGGAATCCGGACTCTTATATTGTAGAGATTAGTTTTGTCCTGGAAGAAGATGCAACTTTACCTGAAATAGATATGCAATAGTCTTTAATTTACATGCATTAAATGCTAAATAAATATTTTTTAAAGTCGTACATGAAAAACATTCATTACAAATATAATTTTATATTCGTTACTCATTACAAAAGGATAAAAATAATTATACAAAAAATTAATTAAATATTTGAAAATGAGTGTATGAATAAATCAGCACTATATATGAAACTTGCTTTCAAAACCAGAAGCTAGCTAGGGTTTTCAGCGGTTGGAGATAATTGTGTCCCCTACTGTTTGCCTAAATGTAGTTCCGAGGGTTTTAGCGAAGAGCACAGTTTATACGTCTTTCAAGGGACAGATCTGAAACGACGTATAAATGAAAAGACGTATAACTGAAACATTAATAAGCAACTACACATCATTAAAGGTTTAATGCTACTAATGTAAATTTATGTAAATAAAATAATTTTAAGTTTTTTTAAGTACTAGTACAATAATTAAATTTAAAAAATAAGACTCTTATCGTAAAGGTGAATCATACCTTTATTTACTATATGTTAAAGGCTGAATATCTGTAATATCAGTATACTACACAATGTATACTAATTATGCTGGAATTTGAGTTACATACCGACGTTGAATTAAACAAAATCGTTCATAGACGTCTGATAGTCTTTGATTATTAATTACAGTATTACGGATTGAATTCAGTTCATGAAATGTTTTTGCACTCGTGTTCTGACAAAGTTTTTCAATACAGTCGATTAAGTGTTTTGAGGAAGGCTGTTAAAGGTGCATTACTCCTTACAGCCTTTATTAGACGTTCTATTTAGAAAATCTTTCTCCCTAAATAGGAAAGTAATGACTGAGAAAATTTTCATTTTAGGAAAGTGAAAAACGACGCATTACGGAAATTGTGCGTCTTGTCTTACATACGAAGCATTTTTGCATAAAAATAAATAGGAATGAATTGGGACTTTACTAAAACGATGTATAAAAGTCGTATAAATGAGAAACGTATAAATGGTGCTTTACTATACAATTTAGCTCTCTCTGGGTGTTGCGTCTGGAGATAAACACCCCTCCTTACTCTCCCCTAGCTACCCCACCACTTAAAAAATACGAAAGCTAAGGGGTTGCTGGTTCAGCTGACTTTAAAGCAAAAGTAATTTGTTACTTCCTAAACTCTTGGTATCTATAAATACTGTTAAAAAGTTTGATCTAGACAGACATTTGGATAGTTCAATGTTAAGTTTAATTTTTCGTCTTACGTTTAATTTCATTACATAAAAAATAAAGAAATACTTGAAAATTAACATAACAAATTCAAATGCTCATAAGGTATAACGAATAGTAAAATTATTTAAAGCTCTGAATATTATTAATTAAAATTTGTGTTCCAAAAAAAAAAAAATATTCGAACTTCTGAGCATTGGTTTTACGTTGTTGTTCTTGTTGTTTATGTGGGATTAGGGCCAATTATCTACACGTATTATGTAGGCCGATGATGAGGTGGCCTCCTTGGGGATCTTCCTAAGGAGTCCTAACACGTGTTTACCCTAAGTTTGGAGGAAACCACGCAAACTCCGAACGGTTAGGTCGGCGGACGCCACTGGTCGGGCTTGTTTTTTACGAGATGTATATAAATCATTACTTTCTTTAAACTTGAATTGATCAAATCTCGGAAACAACTATATTATTTTTACAATTTTTCATGTTTTTTAAAAATCCTTAAAAAATATTCCAAAGAAGATTTCATTCAATGATTCTTTTCAAAGAGAAGTAAACGATACCATCAAAACTAATAAACGATACCATCTAAAAAACTAGTGCTTTAATTATTTCCCATGTTTTGCCATACGAAGATTTTCAATTGTGTATTTAAATTTTTTTTTTTTTTTTTTCCGAACGTTTGATTGCTCAGATTTTATTTTATTTTGTGTAATTTTTAGAGCTAAATGTGATCCAGTTTATACACATTTATAATTTTTTTACTGAAAATTATTCCTTAATATATTATTTCTTAAAAATAGAATAATTACATTAATGCAACAAAAAATAGTATTAAGAGATAATTTTCAACCATTTTAAGATACGTTCACTTACTTCTTTCGGAAACATGATAGCATAGAAAAAAACTTCCTTATCTTTTGGAAGCGCTTTTTCTGTAAATAAAAACGAAAAATTAGAAAATTACATTTAATCTATGCCTAATATGAATGAGATAAAATTTCTATTTAAAAATAATAAAATTAAGTGAAAAGCAAGCACACACACACACACACACACACACACACAAACCACACACACAACACACACAAATCAAAATTATAAAAGAATATTTTATAATAAACATATCGAGTATCTTATGAACATTTAAATATTTATTTACGTTTTTAAACGAAGGGAATTTTAACTTTAATAGTAATGTATACTTCAGAAAAATGTATACTACTCATTTTAACTTAATATCGCAATTAAAGTTTATTTTAAAATTTCTTTCTTTTTTCTACTTTTTATACGTCAAGCTGGTAAGTATCCTTTAGTGATTCAAAATTCTTCATTGCTTTGATATTTTTAATTTACTTAGCAAAACTTGTTCAGGGAAACGGATTTCTTGAAAAAAGTCCCTCTTTTTTATATTTTCATAAGATTTCATCTCATTCTGAAGAGATACAATACTTTTCTCGTGGAAATATTTGCAGTAATATCGTTGAATAATTAGAAAAAAGATTATTTGGAAGTTTCGTTATAATTTTGTTTGCATTCAGATGCACATTATAAATAAGATTTTAATACATAAAAAGTGTAACATGTATGAAAAAAAAATTTAATTCAAGAATGAATACTATTAGAAAAATTGTAAGAGGAAATATTTAAAAAGTCTTGAGAATATTATTCATGTATATTTATAGTTAGCAGTTTGAATAGGTATGAGTTAACTGGCTTCAAATTCCATTTCTTAAAAGAAAAATTATATATAAACATTTTCGGTTTGAAAAGAGTTTAACCGAAGTCAGTGTAGTTTTAAATATTCCATTTATATCATAACATATTTGATAAATTTGGAAGAAGTTGAGTTTATGTGAAATAGAATTATTAAAGTGTCAATTTTCGTCAAGTGCTTTCTGTTAAAAGCCTATTAGTTTTCGGCAAATAATGGTCTGAAATTTCACTATTGCGGGAGCTATTCTGAACACTTATTATCTGCCCTACTTTCCTAAAAGTTTGTCGCTGTATTTTTGGAAAGCACTTTAGTCAGTCATCGGAACTCTTGGGCCGGACACGTTTCGTTTTTTCGGACAATCGGTTTTTGGATATTGAAAAATCGACAGAGAACTAGAAGACTGAGCTGCTAGTTTATTTACGGACTTTTGGTGCTTCCGTTTAAAAACTTTCAATTCTAAATAATCCTTGCATAAATGCATCGCACAAATTGTTTTTATCAAAGTGACTCTAATGAGATCTTACTTTTTCAGGAGCCCTATTTTCTTCTTCCACAGGTACGTCAACGACTCTAAAACAGAAAGAAGTACATTAAAATTTATGAAAAAACTTAAACTATATGCTGTTATAAGGAAAAATATGTTTAATTTAGCAAATACAATTTTTTTAAGATTTTCGACTAAATTTCTTAATTTTCTTTATTAAACAGAGATTTTTCATATTTCATATTAAATCAGTATTCGATTTAATAATTTATATAATTATATATATATATATATATATATATTATATATATATATATATATATATATATCAAATATTACAGAATATACTACATATTTTCGATAAAATAAATTCCATAAACTGAAGGATTTTTGGAAAATGAAGATAGCTCTATCCTACGTAAGTTTGGCGTTTTGGATGTACTAACTCACAGTAAAAAAAAAGTTTCTTTCCTTTGTTTTTCTTGCTTCCTTCATTTTATAACAAAAGAATGCAGCTCCGGTCGTTAGTTCTTGCGTCACTTGTGGAATAAAGTTGTTTGTCAAGTTAATTTAGTTGAATCTTCAATTTTTTTTAAAACAGTTTTCCCCAGACTTGAATAGTTGGAGCTACCTCTATTTTGCAGCGCAAACTCTTCAAATATTTTTATATTACGTATTTCAACTTTTTAAAATAAAATAAAACATTAATTATCGTTTTCCTGAAAAATAACATAACCGAAGTACAAAAACAAATATTTTCATTCCTTATAAACTTTTCAATTGGGGTGACACTGAGTTTTAGACAGTTAAATATGTCTTGAAAGCTTGTTATTAGAAATTTACTTTAAATTTAACCTCATTAAGATAAACATGACATCAATATTTAAGTTACAGGTTACTTAAATTTTTCGTATGTATTTTGGGGGGATTTTATTTTCAGTAAATTAAAAAAAAACGAATTTTGTAATATTTACTTTAGATGCTGAGTTTGTAACCAGTGACTAGTCACTACTGATACTTCACAGCTGTCACACGACCACATAATGTAAAATAATGTCATGATTAAACTTCCAGTAATACATATATCATTATAAATACTAAATTGGCATTTAAATATTGCTGATGAATGAAGATTCATATGCAGATTTTACTGAAAGCATTGTATTCATTTTGAGCATGAAAAACACTACCTTGAATCAATGCATACATTTTTTTAAAATAAGAATTAACTTTTAGTTATAAGTTAATAATTTTATCAACTTCAGAATTGATAATCGTTACAAATTTATGCATGCAGCGACCTCCATATGTGTAGTTCTTAGAGGTGTAAAAAAAAAGTAAAAAACTGTGATATTTGCAAATGGACACAAACTTTTCTCAATTTTATTTTCATTAGAATCAGTATGGTTAAAACAAAAAACAAAAAAAAAACTCGCGGTCTTAGGGGAAAAAGTTTTTATTTTAAGTAATACTTTGTTAGTTATCAGCTCCTATGCCTTAAATCAAACTTTTTAAGCGACTAAATGTCAGAATCTACTACAATACTACATTTAGTTCTGTAATAGTGCATCTAAATTTATAGGCACGACCGGTATACATGTATATATTGTCAAATACGACAACGCCAGAGCTTTGAAATTTCCCTTATGAACTGTTTAGGTGAGACACTGAAGTTTTTAGAGTGTGTATTAAAGTAAAGAAACCGTAGAAAATGTTTTTTTCCTTAAGAAAGAAGCATTTTTTTTTCCAAAGAATTCGTTAATGTTTAGGATGAAGAAACATGTAGTTCAAATTTTCTCACTTTTCAGGAGGTTCTTCTATCACGTTGAAAAAAGCTCGATAATCTTTAAGAGTCCACTTCCCAAATTCATTTCTATATTTCGATTTCTTCAGTTTCTTAAGTGTTTTTTCCCATAAATAGAACACTTTTTCTTCGTGATTACTGTCCAAAAAAAAAAAAATGTGGTTTAGAACATGTGATCATTTAGACATATTAAACGAAAATTCTCATAAATAGTGTAAATAGTTTATGATTGTCAGTAATAGCAAAAGTTATGAAGCCTCGTGATATAAAGTTGACATATTTTTTGAAAATTGTTGACACTATAGTATTAATAATGAATGAAAGAAACATTTTGAAAAAAATTTTCACAAACTTAGGTGCCATAAATTATAAACTAAAAAGTTATAAATGGCTTTTATGGATGCATATATGCTAATAGAAAATAATGAATTTCACAGCACTTCACGTATATTTACACAAGTTAATGAAAAAAAAAACAGAATAATGAGAAAAAAAGAAAACAGAATCGAAATAAAATAATAAACTTTATATTAAAGTGTTAAAAAATTCAGAGAAGCATATCTTTCTCACACAGACAAACAACATATATTTCGTAAAATACTAAAATTAATCGCAATAAAATATTTTTCCGTTCTATCTCACCTAGGACCAGCACGACGACTGTAATATTCTTCAACCACGATTTCAATGAATTTGTACAGACTGATGGGTTTATCAGCTGAGTCAGGAGATCTGAAATTAATCACAGGATGTTTAAGTTTCAAATAAAAATCGGGACTCCTAGGGTTAATACAGTTTTCTTAATTTATAATAATACATATGATGCAAATTTAATTGAAATTTCATCGGAATAACTTTCAGTAATTTGATGTGAAGCTATTGATCAAAAGAGTGAGTTTTATTTATATTAAAAATCATCTCCGTCAAATTAATGATATTCGTTCGCTGTTTTACATGGAATAAAAATTTTCTTAAGGCATATTTATATTGTTGAAGCTAATGATGTATTCAAAAGAATCTGAATAAATCTTGAAAAAGTATCAAATATATTAAAAATCTTCTGCATGAAATTCAGCTTAATTGTGGTCATTCCGTGTTTATAATAAATGGTACAGAAAAAAAAAACAAGCTGTATGTATGTGTACTTAATACGTATTAATACATTTTATGACACTCGTTGTAAAAGGGACAAATTCCTACTTCTATAAGTCTCAAGCTTTTCAAGTGTGAACCCTATGTACATTTCACGAATAATTTTGCATACATTTAATTTATGGCTCTTTCCTCGCAGAACGTCTACTCATAAGTTTATTTGATCTTTCCTTTTCATAATGATGTTGCGAACACAATGAACGTGAAATAGAAACGGATTTTTAATAAGTGTGATCACATGAAAGACAATAGTAATATCGACTAAGTTTATACAATTTTCCGAAGTACTTCTATAGGTTTATTATAGAGCATTCCTCCGAATTTTTTAGCGTCTATGGATAGAAAGAAAATTTTTTTCGATAAATGTTCTCCTTTGATAAAACGAAGTCCCTTAAGCACTTAGAAACCCAAAGTTACATTAAATAACCTTTCAGCTGAAGGCGAAGTTATAAAAATTAATTAATATAAACTTACATTGTAGCTCTTTGACTACTTTGATTTGCTATACACATACCGCTACATTTGAAAACGTATTTCGTAAGCGCAAATTAATAACTCTAAAGCCGCATAAGTCAATCCCAATTAAATTTGAAATATATCATTCTACAGGGTCATTCGAAATTGGAAGGAATGTAAAGAGTAGTAGAAGGAACCAAAATGATTAAAAATCACATAGAAGTGTGGGGTTGCAAACGTCGTTTTTATGTACCTATCATTAATCAGTTTGGAAGAAGTATTGATGTATTCGACTAAAGTGAGTTTCATTACCTATTGGGCTTTTATTCGAGAATTCCATCAATGAAATGAAGTAGAATTTGTAAACTATCAGTTTTAGTCAACTGCTTTAAAAGATGCATTAGTTTTTGACAAACCATGGTTGAAAAGTTTGCGATTACTTCAACACCTTCTTCCAAAGTAATTATTTACAGGTATATGAAGACAGCTTTTCCAACCTTACAAAGCTATGTGAATCTGAATCGCGTTGATTCCCCCTAGTATCCTTAACATTTCTAACTTATAACTTTGAACTACCCTGTATATGAGTTTTAAAAGATTAGGGACTTCATGAATGTGAGCTGTTGGTGTGGACTTCAAATTCGTACATAAGAAGTACGTGGTCTAAAATATACATTTTCTGAAGTATGACTTTAAATTTTGAAATTAATCGGTCACACCGAGTTTTTAAATTAAACTAAACTTCTGGTGAAAATATATCAGTATAATTCATATTTCATATATATAAGAGAGAAAGTCTTTAGTGTGTCCATAATCATTTCAATAAATTAATATTTTGCGTATTGTTTCATTTAAAAAACCCATTTAACACGATCAAAAGACAATAACAGTTTAATTCATTTTCTTATACTTACGACTTCAAAAGTTCCTCCTTATCATCTCCAAAATCATAAACATCATAAACAGTAGCCTTCTGGAAGACAGAAAAGTGACAAAACTTAAAAATAGCATGTTGAAAGATTATAAAACTTGTTACATATATTTTTGCAATTCAATATATATTCTTCTTTTTCTAAATTCGTATTTCTTAACATACCGGATTTTCATTGAATACTTCGCTCAGTAGAGATGTGATGTTCATTTTAACAACACATATGGTACTCATTTTTTTTTTGTGAAA